>JARQOC010000004.1:363442540-363480935 GCA_033576535.1 Allobates femoralis
TGTTTTACCTCAAGGAAACAATTATTTGTGATCCCATGCTGTAATGAATGAATACTTTATTTCATCCTTCCTTGCCCAGGATCAAACCAATGCTCCGTACACGGTCAGAAACAAAAATGAAACTGTACATTGTAGGAGCACATTTATAAGATTATCTCAGCACAGGAACATTTTTTTTAATCACATCCAATTGTGTAAATTATTATTATTGCAAGATCTATTGATTAAAATTAACTTTTAAATTAACTTTGTTCATGGGAAAACCACTTTAATTATAAAGGGAGTCTTTCAGTAAGTTTAAGCCACTCTCTCCTCAAACCATCCATATGGCCATGTAGATCTTTTAAAGGTAAATCTTTTGATACATTTGTATCTTCCATTGCTGCACTTTTAAGAAAACAACATTTTAATTGATATACAAATGAGACATTCAGTGCACATTCCTAGCCTCTCCTCCAAAGGTATTTTCCTCTCCCAGCAACAACCTCTTTAGATTGATTGACAGCACACTGTCTGATTTCTTTGCTTGGCACCTGAAGTAATGTAAATAGTGAGCTATCAATTAAACTAAAGAGATCACTTCTGGGTAGTGTATAAACCTTGGGAGGCAGAGGCTTGGAAAGTACTCTGACCCAGAGCACTTAACACTTAATTTGCATATAATTTAAAATACTGTTTTCTCTAAAGTGCAGCAACAGATAGAACATGTGAAAGTGTTGATGGATTTAACTTTCATAGACTTGCATGCCAATGTATGCTTTTCAGGGGGCTGATCTTGCTGACAGATTCCCTTTAAATTAAAAGGAATCTGTCAGATGATTTTGCTACCACATCTGACTGCAACATAAGGAAAGAAGCCCTGAATCCAATGATGTATCACACAGAATACTGGCTGAAGTCGTTCTAGCACTAATAAATTTTTTAGTTTCAGAAATACAGTAGCGCTTGGAGAGCTGCCCCAATCACACTAGGCTCCTAATAAAGATTGTGAATTGACTGTGAGATGTCAGTTACTTTTGGGAGTGTGTCGGAATGTTGTGTGCATAACTACCTAGTCCTGCAATGTTATTCACAGGGTCATAAAGCCATTAGTTTAAGTAAACAATTGCACAGTCTGAAAAAAGAAGCACAGTTGCTATTTGTTTCTAAAGAGTATGTCACATACAACGACGCACATGCGATCCCAACAACAAGAACGATCTTGTACGGATCATTGGTGTGTCGTTACCTGGTCGCTGGGGAGCAGTGAAACAGGCAGATCTCCCCAGGGATCAGGGAGCCACCTCCACATCACTGGTAACTATGATAAACAGTGGGTATCTAGGCAGCGCGCGCTGCCTAGATACCCGGTGTTTATCATAGTTACCAGCATCCTCCTTGCTTGCAGGCTGTGCTAAGCAGGAAAGATCCTGGTAACTATGATAAACACCAGGTATCTAGGCAACGCGCTCTGCCTAGATACCTGGTGTTTATCATAGTTACCAGCGGCCTCCTTGCTTACAGGCTGCGCTAAGCAGGGAGGATGCTGGTAACTATGATAAACACCAGGTACCCGCTGTTTATCATAGTTACCAGTGATGTGGAGGTGGCTCTCTGGTCGCTGGGGAGATCTGCCTGTCATCGATCCCTACAGGATCGTTCTTGTCAGGATTGCTGGTGCGTCGTGTGTGATGGGAGCTTTAGTAACGATCAGCGATCTCACAGCAGGGGCCTGATCGTAGCTAAGTGTTACACTTAGCGAAATCGTTAGCGAGATCGCTGTTATGTCACAAAACCTGTGTCATTACAGCGATCTCGCTAACGATCTCATTATGTGTGACGGGGACTTTACTGTTAAGTTAAGAATCTGTGTAATATATTATTTTGCTTATCCTCATATAATAATTAATATAATGAGACATATATTTATTAATACTGTCTTAAATTTTAACATTTTAGAATTAGATTAGCCAAATGTATTACAGTTGCTTTATTGTGGATGATAGTTAGTGCATCCTTTGTCACCTTTGTCTAACTTTATATCACCTCTTGCTTGATTTACTGAGCACGATTTTGGAGTGATGTGATGCATTAAAGACCACAACTGTTTGTTGATGAAATACAAATGCATTTTGAAAAGTAGTCTGCCCAAAGTATTTACAACATTACCACATTTAAATATCTGTATTTCTCTGTTTCTTTCATGCATCATGGTGTAGTGTAGAGGACACAACAAACATGTGGAAACAGGTACTCTGGAACTATGAGACCATGAACTTTTTAGGCTATTTAGAAAGTACCGTGTGGTGGAAAGCATTCTCATTCTGAAAACAACATACCAACCATCGAACATGGTGGCAGCATCATGCTGTGAAAATGTTTTTTTCCGTAGGAACAGGGAAGATGGTCAGAGTAGGAGGGAAGATGGATGAAGCTAAATAGAAGGAAGAGCCTGTTAAAAACTGCAGAAGACTTGAGACTGGGTCATAGGTTCATCTTCCAACAGGACAACAACCCTAAATATACCAGAACTTAAATTAAATGGTTTTAGGTCAGTGCTTCCCAACCCCAGTCCTCATGAGCCACCAACAGGGCGTGTTTTCAGAGTTTGCTTAGTCTTGCACAGGTGATAATATAATTATTTGCATGATAATGAATTACCTGTGTAAAACTAAGGAAACCCTGAAAACACGCCCTGTTGGTGGCTTATGAAGACTGGGGTTGGTGAACACTGGTTTAGGTCAAATCATATTTCTGCGTTTGAATTACCCAAAGTCCAGACCTATATCTAATTGAGAATCTGTGCAAAACTTTAATACTACTGTTCACAGACGCCTCCATCCAATCTTACTGTCCTAAAGCTATTTTGCATGGAAAAATAGTCAAAACATTTTGCCTCTAAATGTGCAAAGCTGGTAGAGACATACATACCCCAAAATACTTGAAGAAGTAATTGCAGAGAAAAGTGTTGACTAAGGGGGGCTGAATACAAAAGCACATCACTATTTTCAGATTTATATATTTTTTAAATATTTAGGAAACCCTGTATCATTTTCTTTATACTTCACAAATACTGCTACTTTGTGTTAGTATATCATATAAGATCCCATTTAAAGTGAACCTTTCACCAGGTTTTTCTTTTATAAGGTGCGGCCACCACCAATGAGCCCTTATATACTAGAATTCTGTATATAAGTCCCTAGGCTGATCTGTATAGCATAAAAAGGTCAAAGAACTGCCGGGTAGTGCGCATGCGTGAGCATTCTTTGACCTTTCCTCATGTCAACCACACAAAGCAGAGAAGGAGGATGGACATCGCAAAAAGAGAGGAGGCACCCATTGGACCGGACCTCTCCTGCAGGCCAGTTTAGTAAAAGCTATTTTACATTATAAAGATCGGACTGTGGACTTATATACAGCTTTCCAGAATGCTGGATATAAGGCCTTACTGCTCGTGGCTGCACTTTATATGGTAAAAAACCTGGTCACAGGTTCACTTTAATTTGATTGGTGTAACGTGAAAAAATGTGGAAAAGTTCACAGGGTATGAATAGTTTTTTTTAAAGAAATTTTATAATCATTATGTATGTTTAAGAGCACCTTATTAACAAGTTTAATGCATTTTTGTGTATTTATCTGCATATCTCTATACCTTTGTTAAACTTGTGCTAATACTGCTATTTCAAATAGTTGCAAACTGTCCCAGAGTTCTTTGCACTATTGGGCTCAAAGAGGTGGGGTTTAAGTGGGCTATTCCGAGTTCTCAGGATGAGAAGAGATGGAGTTGGCAATTATAATTTTGCTTCCTGGCCAATAAACTTAGAACTGATGCATTTACTTCTGAACTAGGGTACTATTATGTTTTTATGATCCAGACACAGAAAGCCCAAGCCTGCAAAGTGCAGGCAAGCGGGGCACTTTCACTCCCGCAATGTATATACATACATTGCGGGAGTGAAGCAAGGGTTAAAAATAGAAAAAAAAGATCCTCACCTCTCCGGCGTGTGTCCCGCGATGCGCGCCATCTAGTTCAGAGCTTAAGGATCTGGCGGGGCAACCCGATTAGCTGATCGGTCACATGATCGCACCAGCTGAGCAGTTTAAATCTCCCGCCCGCCAAAATCGATCGGCGGGCGGAAGATTTAAACCGCTCAGCTGATTCAGTCATGTAATTGATCAGCTGATCGGGTTGTCACATGACCCCATCAGCTGAGCAGCTTAAATCTCCAGCCCACCGATCGGTTTTGGCGGGCAGGAGATTTATACCGCTCAGCTGATGCGGTCACGTGACTGATCAGTTGATCAGGTAGGCCCCCCCGCCAGGTCCTTAACCTCTGAAGTAGATGTGTCACATCGCCATTGGACTCGGTGGCTGGTGTTCCTGCCTCGGCCGCTGGGAGGAGCCGGATTCCTTCGGCTGGTGGCGCCGGTGATAGGAGGGCCTTGTCCTCATATGGAACTGCTCCCGCGACGTCTGCCTCTGTCGCTGAGCGCTGCTGTGTTTCCCCTCTGGGTGGTGTTGGTCGCAGAGGAAAGGGTCCTGCAGAGGTGTCCGTTAGGCGCAGCCTGCGTTCTTCTGTCAGAGGTGGCGTGGGTGGAGCCAGTCGTGCATCTCCATCTGGCCTGGATCTAGGGCGGTCCGGATGAGGTCATCAGGTTGTGAGCTCCAGCCTATGGGAGGTAGCCGTGCCCTTCAAGTACATTGGAGCCTGGCTTGCAGGCCGCCAGATATAGTTTTGGTTCCCCAGTGATAGTGTGTGTGTTTAGTTTCGTGTCTGACCTTGCCTGGATTTTTGACTCTGCTACTGCCTGACGATTTTGTACCTTCGCTGCCCTCTTGGTTTTGACTCAAACTTCTGACTTCGTTTTTCGGGTCTTGATTTTCCCCTGGCGACCTCCCCGGCTCTGTTGCTCATATAGGCAGCTACCCCCTGGGCTCCGCTGTAATTCCAGATCCCTGTATAGGGGTTAAGGGTCTCGGGGTTTCTCGGGGTGCTGCCTACCAGCAGCTCGGCCTCACGGTGGATGGTCGTCACATTATATCTGGCCATACCATTCTTTATATATATATAGATAGACTATATATATATAAAGCATTCCTTTTACCTTTTTTTTTTTTTCCCCTCTCCTTTTCCCAATGGTTTTTTTTTCTTTTCTCTGAGCTGTGTCTGCTGATTGCTCCCTCAAAGCACCTGTGTTTCCACCTTCTCAGTCCTGTGGAGGAACACTCCCACCATCTCATTCAAACATGCTGTACAAGCCACAAGCTGGAGTCCTCTGCATGACCACTGGAGATCAGAAGGCCTCATACCCTGGATGTCAGCACCTAGGGGGCTCTGGCTCTGCCTGCCCGGGTGCACAGGTATTGCCAGCGGATGCTGCCAAAGTTTTATTACCTATTTCTTTATCTTACCTTAAGAAATCTGTGTGTTTAGAGGCTTATGTTGACAGTGGTTCAGAGGGGAATTTCATAGATCTCCATGTAGCGAGAACTCTTGGTGTACCACTGCTAAGGCTTAATGCCCCCATTAGAACCACTGCAGTTAATGGCACCCCCCTCATCCAGGGTGGAGTGGAATTTGTCACTGAGGAAGTGTCAATGCTGGTGGGGTCATTACATGCTGAAAATGTGTCATTTTTTGCTATCAATAATCTATCATCTGCAGTAATCCTTGGCATGCCATGGTTACGTAAACATAACCCAGTCATAGGGTAAGTTCACACAGGAAGGTTTAGTGGCGTTCAAACCGTCAGAAAACCGCTGGAAATTATCAGTTCTGAGCTCTGAAGTCTCCAGCTGTGTTCCGGCGGTTTTTCCGGCGGTTTTTTACAGCGTGTGCACAGCGGTTTATAGTCGTTTTTCCCAGCGGTTTTTCCAGCGGTTTTCTATGAAGGATTTTGTTCATGGAACTGATCCAAAACCGCTCGGAAGAATTGACATGTTGTATGCTGCTAAACCGCTCGGAAACCGCTCAACCGCTGGCAGATCCGCTCACATAAACCGACTATGTGTGCACAGCGGTTTCTAAATTGCATAGGGTTACTTGTAAGTCCTAAAGCTGCTAAGGATTTACATAAATTTAAATAAAACCTATGCTAAACCGCCGGCGGTTTTCGCTGCTAAACCGAGGTTAAAACTGTATGTGTGAACTTACCCATAGACTGGCACTTGGGTGATATTGTGCGCTGGAGCCCAAAGTGTCAGGAAAATTGTATCTCGCTATCTGTAAACCAAGTGAAGGTCAAGACTCCTCCATTTGTGCCATATGCCTTTAGAGATTTTGAGGATGTGTTTTCTATTCAGGAATCAGAGAAATTACCCCCTCACAGAAAGTATGATTGCGCCATAGATTTGATACCTGCTTCTCGTCTCCCAAAGGGGAGAATATTTAACCTCTCTGGTCCTGAACGTCAGGCTATGAATGATTACATAGCAGACAGTCTGAGAAAAGGGTATATTAGACCGTCCACCTCACCAGTAGGAGCTGGTTTCTTTTTTGTGGAAAGAAAGATGGCGGCCTCAGACCTTGCATTGATTACCGCGAATTAAACGCGATCACTGTGAAAAACCAGTATCCTCTTCCTCTCATCCCTGATCTTTATAATCAGCTGTTGGGAGCCAAGTATTTCACTAAACTGGACCTCAGGGGAGCATATAACCTGGTCCGTATAAAAGAAGGCGATGAGTGGAAGACCGCATTCAATACGCCTCTCGGCCATTTTGAGTATCTTGTAATGCCGTTCGGGTTAAGTAACGCACCTGCAGTGTTTCAGAATTTTGTCAATGATATTTTCAGAGATATCAGTGGTGTATATGTGGTCGTGTATTTGGACGATATTCTGGTCTTTTCTCCTGGTCTTTGGTCACACGTCCGACATGTCCGTACTGTACTCCAGAGACTCAGAGAGCATTCTCTATTCGCCAAATTAGAGAAATGTGTCTTCATGGAGGAAGAGATACATTTTTTGGGATATATTATATCGGCTAAAGGTTTTCGCATGGATCCTGCCAAAATTAAACCCATTAAGGAATGGGTACAACCCAAGTCTCTGAAGGCACTGCAGCGATTCTTGGGTTTCGCTAACTATTATCGTAAATTTATTAAAGGATTTTCAGAGATAGCCAAACCTCTCACTGATTTGACACGTAAAGGGGCGGATGTGGTTAATTGGAAGCCTGAAGCCATTCATGCGTTTTCTAAGTTAAAAGAGTGTTTCTCCGCAGATCCAATATTGGTGCAGCCTGATTTGGACCGCCCCTTCATTGTAGAGGTAGATGCCTCTGAAGTTGGAGTGGGAGCGGTGCTATCACAAGGCACCGCATCTCTCACTCAACTTCGTCCGTGTGCCTTCTTTTCCCGAAAATTTTCCTCTACAGAGATGAATTGTGATGTAGGTAATCGGGAATTGTTGGCAATCAAATGGGCCTTCGAGGAATGGCGCCACTTCCTCGAAGGCGCCAAACATAGGATTACCGTAATTACTGATCACAAAAATCTAACCTATTTGGAGTCAGCGAAAAGACTGAATCCTAGACAGGTTAGATGGGCCTTGTTCTTCTCCAGATTCGATTTTGTGATCACTTTCAGACCGGGTACTAAAAATGTGAGGGCTGATGCCCTGTCTCGAAGTTTTTGCCCCTTACAAGTCGAGGACGTGGAACCGACTCCCATTTTAGCCAAGGGGATTATTGTCTCGGCTGTGTCTTTGGATCTTCTGGAAGAGATTCGTAGATCTCCAGAACAGGCCCCTGACACTACTCCTGCCCAGAAACTATTTGTCCCTACCAAATTCCGCCTCCAAGTTCTTAAGGAATCTCATGATTCCGTCCTCGCAGGGCATCCTGGTATCAATAACACCATCAGACTTATAACCAGGAGTTTGTGGTGGCCAACCATAGTAAAGGACTGTAAGGAATATGTACTGGCTTGTGAAACCTGTGCTCGCGCTAAGTCTCCCCGCAACCGCCCTGCCTGGTTGCTCCAGTCCTTGCCTACCCCTGAGGGTCCTTGGACTCTTATATCTCCATGGATTTTATTACTGACCTGCCACTCTCAGAAGGGAAGACTTGTATCTGGGTAGTGGTAGACAGATTCAGCAAGCAGTGTCATTTTGTTCCGCTGTCCGGGTTACCTAATTCCGAGACCCTGAGCAAAGTATTTATTAATCATGTTGTGCGATTGCATGGTGTTCCTGTGAATATTGTTTCTGACAGGGGCACCCAGTTCGTTTCTAAGTTTTGGAGGGCATTCTGTAAACGGATTGGAATTGACTATTCCTTTTCTTCTGCCTATCACCCTGAAACCAATGGTCAAACCGAGCGCGCAAATCAAGCTCTCGAACAGTATCTACGTTGTTATGTCTCTGAGCATCAATCTGATTGGGTGGTACATCTGCCACTAGCAGAATTTGCCATGAATAACCAGTACCAGGAGTCCATCAAGACTACCCCTTTCTACTGTAATCATGGGCTGCACCCGCGCTTTTGTTCATTTTCTTCTAGGCTTTCTGACGTCCCTGGGGTAGAAAGGTCCGTAGATCAGTTAAAGACTATCTGGTCTGAAGTGAACAAAAACTTAAAGGGGGCTCAGACTAGGCAGGCGTCTTCTGCTAATAAACGGCGCTCCAAGGGTCCGGACCTGGGAGTTGGGGACAAAGTTTGGTTGTCTACAAAAAATATCAAGCTCAAAGTGCCGTCTGCCAAACTAGGTCCCAGGTTTATTGGTCCGTATGAAATAATTGACGTGATTAACCCTGTAGCCTTTCGTCTGAAGCTCCCTCAATCATTCAAACTGCCCAATGTATTCCATAAATCCCTTCTCAAATTGTACCGATCTCCGATTCGTCCTGTCCGGTCCCCTCCTCCTCCGGTCTTGGTCGGGGGTGCCGTGGAATACGAAGTTCAACGGATCCTTGATTCCCGTTTAGTGAGAGGATCCGTACAGTATCTGGTACATTGGAAGGGCTATGGTCCGGAGGAGAGGTCCTGGGTGCCTGCCAGTAATATCCATGCCAAGGGTTTGATCAGGAAGTTTCATCTTCTTCATCCCAATAAACCGGGTTTTGTGGGTCTGGAGGCCCCTCGTAGAGGGGGGGGTACTGTCACATCGCCATTGGACTCGGTGGCTGGTGTTCCTGCCTCGGCCGCTGGGAGGAGCCGGATTCCTTCGGCTGGTGGTGCCGGTGATAGGAGGGCCTTGTCCTCATATGGAACTGCTCCCGCGACGTCTGCCTCTGTCGCTGAGCACTGCTGTGTTTCCCCTCTGGGTGGTGTTGGTCGCAGAGGAAAGGGCCCTGCAGAGGTGTCCGTTAGGCGCAGCCTGCGTTCTTCTGTCAGAGGTGGCGTGGGTGGAGCCAGTCGTGCATCTCCATCTGGCCTGGATCTAGGGGCGGTCCGGATGAGGTCATCAGGTTGTGAGCTCCAGCCTATGGGAGGTAGCCGTGCCCTTCAAGTACATTGGAGCCTGGCTTGCAGGCCGCCAGATATAGTTTTGGTTCCCCAGTGATAGTGTGTGTGTTTAGTTTCGTGTCTGACCTTGCCTGGATTTTTGACTCTGCTACTGCCTGACGATTTTGTACCTTCGCTGCCCTCTCGGTTTTGACTCGGACTTCTGACTTCGTTTTTCGGGTCTTGATTTTCCCCTGGCGACCTCCCCGGCTCTGTTGCTCATATAGGCAGCTACCCCCTGGGCTCCGCTGTAATTCCAGATCCCTGTATAGGGGTTAAGGGTCTCGGGGTTTCTCGGCAGCAGCTCGGCCTCACAGTGGATGGTCGTCACAAGATGGTGCACATCGCGGGACACACGCCGGAGAGGTGAGGATTTTTTTATTTTTAACACTTGCTTTAGTTAATTTTACTTCTGCAATGTATGTATATAAATTGCGGAAGTGAAGTTAACCAGGAACATAGCAGTTTTAATGTACTGAGCATGCTCAGTACACTAAAATAAATAAAGGGAAACAATCTGATTTTTTCCCGCTTCCATGCTCCATAGGCCCCATGTTAATTGCCGCGGAGCGGGTCGGATCCGATTCTGTCCGATTTGGTCCGCTGTGCCCAAATTCGGAGCAGTCTCCGATTCTGGGTACAGCAAAAATCAGACAGAATCGGATCCTACACAAATCGGACGGCAATAGAGCAGCAATCCATACTCATAGGGATACATGGGGGCCAAATCGGATCCATGGCTGTCAGTTTTACAATGGACAGCAACGGATCCCAAAAAACGCAATGTGAAACCAGCCTTAGAGACATGTGGAGTACCCCTTGGAAATAAGTTTTTATTCATTTTATGGTTTTTATATGACTAAAAAAGTAAATAATTGAGAACATAGCAATGCAGTATATGTTTTCTAAATTACAGTAGCCGCTCTATGGAAGGTAGCACGAGGCTTTGTAGAATTTAACAAGTGTAAAGGGAATATTTTAAGAACTGGGACTTTTGTAGAAAAATAGTAATTTTCAGTACAGAAATAAATCCACAAATACTATAATTTATCTCCAAATATAACCAGCTCTGCTTGACAATACGGGATACGTTGTGGACTTCTTTCTAATGCTCTCTAGCGAAACCTTTTTTCATTATCACTGGAAAATGTTTCTTCTGTGTCTTCTCTAGCTGTTTTTCACTAAAATGTGCATTATTTTATTACATATTGTGGTTTACCTTATTAATTTACTATCAAGGATGGGTGGACGGGGCGAGAGAAGGCTCGCTTCAGGCTATTCTGGAAAATTACATTAATAGACGCCCGTTGGTACAGGGTTTAGAGATGGGTCTGTTTGGGATGGCCGGTAGGAGGTGTCCGACGTTTGACCTGGTGCATAGACTGTGGACGAAGGTGAAGACTCTCAGGGGGGTCAACGGGGCGACGGTGTATACCCCAATCTGGAATAATATGCATCTTGGGGAATTCTATAAAATGGGAGAATTGAGGGAATGGACTTGCAGAGGGATAGTATGCTTACATCAGGTGATCGACCGACATGGCCTCAAATCATTTGAATCCTTGAAGTCAGAATTCAGTCTGACGGATAGGCATGGCTTTCAGTATGCACAGGTTAAACATGCATATCATAAACAGAGTAAAGTAAGGAATTTGTGCATACTGACCGATATTGTACTGGACTACATTTGCATGTCTGGAAGATCGAAGGGGGTGATTACCTCGACCTATGCTGACCTATTGCATACATTCCTTCTGCAACATCCTGTGAAAGCGAAGGTGAGGTGGGAAAGGGATGTGGGAGTTCTGTCTGAGGATAAATGGAACACAATTTTAGAGTACATCCCCAAATTATCTTTAAGTGAACCAGGTAGAATGTCCCAGCTCTTGCTTGTTCACAGGGCATACCGGTCCCCAGTCTTTCTGCACAGGATTGGGCTGCGGTCAGACTCAGAATGTCCGAGATGCAGGCTAGAAAATGCGGGCATCCTGCACATGATCTGGGAGTGTCCACGCCTCGCATCCTTCTGGATTGTAATCCTCACCCTAATAGAAGGGAAATATCATTGTGTGATTCCGCGAGACCCGGTGGTCTGCATACTTGGGTATGTGGAGGAAATAGAGGTAGACTCTATGGGTAAGATAGCCATAGCTCGCCTCCTGTACATAGCCAGGAAACTCATTGCTAAATATTGGATCTTGGAGGAAACACCCTCCAGGCAGGAGTTTCTTAGACAAGTCTCTTATGTGATTAAACTGGAAAAAAAATATACTTTAAGAGGAAAAATGCTAAATACCTGGACCGCCTCTGGGCACCGTGGAAATAATTGTGCTGTCCCTGGCAGACGCCAGTCTAATATGATAACTGATAAGTACGATATAACGGTACAGCTTGATACTAGTGAGAACACTGTCAACACTAAATGTATGGGAGCGTGTTAGTATTTGGAATAGATTGATTGTTGTCTAGCCTGGGTAAGGGAAAAGGGGGGGGCTGTTGTTTTGTGGGGAGGGGGACAGTTTTTGGGAGGTTTATACAAGGGGGAAAAATTGACATTGTAAAGGATTGTATTATGCTTTGTTATTCCTTGCTGATTCTAATAAAATTTATCTGATTTAAAAAAAAAAAAAAAAATTTACTATCAACATTTACTTACCCGTATATACTCGTGTATAAGCCGACCCGTGTATAAGCCGACCCCCCTACTTTTGCCCCCAAAATCTGGGAAAACCTATTGACTCGTGTATAAGCCGAGGGTGGACCCCAGCACAGGTATACAGCCCCAGCAGTGTGGTATACAGCAGCCTCCCCAGTGGTATATTAATTAATAAAATAGGCCCGGCTACCCTGTATTATCGGTGCCTTGGGGAAAAAATAGTCCAATATCAAAAATATAAACCCCGGCACACAATATGTGAATAAGAAAGTTCAAAGACACATCAAACGGTGTTGGAGCGTAACTGTAATTTATTCTCTCGCAGCTGAGCACAACGTTAAAGCATACAGTGTGACGTTTCGGCTAACATAGCCTTCCTCAGACACTGATGATATACTAGATCAGAGTGAATAAATGACAAAGAAAAACATGTCAAAAACATTGTGTACATATTATTGACAATATTACATGGTATACAAGAGAAAACAGTTGCATCCAATTGAAACTAGGATTGTAATAGAGTGAAAAAATCAAAAACATATAGTAAAGCCGAACTCATCGTACCAAAATGCGTAAGTGCTTATACATGAGGCTGCAACATGAATGAGGGAATCAAACGCAAGAAATCTGTGTGTAGAAAAAGACAATTATTAATCCATAATTGTATATGCACATCTAGACATACCTTGTCTCTGAAGGACCAAATATGGGAGGTGTAACCCGAATACGACTAACGTATATAGGTATATATATCTATATATATATTTTATTAAATGAGAAAAATAGAAATAAAAATGAGGCAAAAAGCTAGGGGAAAAAAAAATTAAACTCAAGCACCAGGCTTACCCAGGGGCACCTGGTAGGGTCAGAACCTATGGTCGCGAGTAGCGGTTGTCAGAGGAACCCAATGGTATATTTATGATAACTGTGTAGATCAGCGACGGGCTCTGTTAACAATTGTGGTCATAGAGGAACTGAGTAAAGAAATATAAACCAGACAATAGAGTAAACACATGACCTCAAAAGGGCTCATAAAGCGAAAAAAGAAAAAACCTGAGGTAGATTGATTACCTGTAACATATGTTCAATTGTGATAGTATCTTACGGGTCTAAATGCCCTTAGGGGGTCCGGCAGAGGGTCTGGAGTCAAAAGGGTAAATAAACACCACAAAATGCGGTATCACATGAGCATGTGAATACTACAGTATACAGTTATTATAAGACACTGTTATTTGTGATCAAAAGCAAACCTTATTTAATGGGCAGTTTCACCAAAGTATCTAATGAATACTCCCACTACCAGAACCACCTAGGGCAAGGTACAGAAAGATGTTATGAGCATACTACAAGTAAACACTGTCATCATTCAATTATCCCACCATATAACATACAAGTACAGTACTACCTTATTGAGCAGCAAACACAGATTACTGGCTCCTATCTGTGCCCCAAGAGTGGTGTGAAATAAGAGGAATTAATGGCCTGGAAACAAAGCAAAGACAGTGAATAACTGCTGGACTGGGATATACAGCCCAACAGAGTCTAGTACCTGTGATACAGCAGCCTGCAGCGTGCTGGGGAGGTAGGGGAGTGCTGCTTACAGTCCCGTGCTTTAAGTAGTGTGCAGCCAGGTGCTGTGCATTACTGAACAGTGTACAGATCGCTTCCTGCTTCCTGCCACTGGAACGCAGGAAGAGATCTGAAGTGGAACGCAAGTGTAGATGTGACGAGTCAGGTGACTGTGAGTCTGGTGACTGTGAGTCCCGCCTCCTTCTCAGCTCCGTCAATATCTCTGCCAGAAAGAGAAAAACAAGCAGTTAGTGTGAAAACTAAAGGACATAGGAGCACTGAAAGTAAACCATAATCTATAAGAGACAAATAGGGTAATATCCACAATAAAGGTGAGTAAGCACAGTGCACAGGTATTGGTCAGTTGATGTCAATTACATTAATAATGTTATTGTGTCAGTGTATAAAGACCTAAGATGCAAAAGGAAATATGAGCACCAAACAGCATTGTATTATATATAAGCTCCTATATCACAGCACATCTGACCAGTCCCGTGCACCGTGCATCACACCCTAAGTATAGGAAATATGAAAACAATGCAATGGTAGATGTTAATAATGTAATCATGATGATAAACATTGATGGCAAACAAACAAGCATGGTGGTGGGATAAATATGACGACCAGGTCACATGAAAGAGCCAGATTGATCGGCCAAAGGTTCCCCATTGTTGTCATAGATCTTAAGTTGGAAATAGAACAAAGTGAAGTATCTGACAGTATGCCAGTTCTGTAGAGGGACGCCCTCAATGCTTAGCTAGATGGCAATACATCATATTCTCTGTTGAGTCCAAATGGAGCCAACGTCTGTAACTGGTGAATCCAGTAGGATTCCCGTTCCTTTAATCTCTGTATCCTGTTGCCGCCACGTCTGCCCACATTGACCTGCTCAATGATTTGATATTTCAACTGGGCCACGGTGTGTCTGTTCTCGTTGAAATGATGTGGAATCGGTAGAATGTTCTGTTTACACCTGATCGTAGACTTATGTTTCCCTATGCGGTCTCGGGCATGCTGGGTGGTCTCCCCAACATACCCGAGACCGCACGGGCATTTGATAAGATACACCACATAAGTGGTATCGCACGTGAAGAATCCATTAATCGAGTATGCCTTCCCTGTTCTCGGATGAGTAAAGTATTGGCCTTTTGTAATGTTCGAACATGTCAGACCAGGCCGCGCTGTGATTGGCTAGCACCCGTGACATGTGATCACGGGTGCTAGCCAATCACAGCGCGACCTGCTCTGACATCACTGGCCGGGGGCGGAGGGAAGAAGGAAGATGGCAGCCCCCAGCACCGATGATGGAACCGAAGCAGGAGGAACCACAAGGCACAGCAGACCGGGAACGGAGCACGGAGGACACCGGAAGGCACTACAGAACGGGGGACAAGGTAAGAAATACTGCGCAGCGCCCCCCCCCACCCCCCGCGCCCCCTCCCAACATAGGATTACTGTATTGACCCGTGTATAAGCCGAGGGGGGGACTTTTCAGCCCTATTTTTGGGCTGAAAAACTAGGCTTATACACGAGTATATACGGTAATTAACTTTGTATTTGCCTAAGCTATAAGGCTATAATTACACTCACTGTTTTGCATACTATTTTAAGTTAGTTCATTGGCCTTTTTTTTAGATGAAAACCGCTGAACCCACACAATATTTTAAAGCAGGGGCGGGGAACCATTTTTCTGCCAAGGGCCATTTGGAAATGTCTACCATTCTTCGGGGGCCGTACAAAATTATCAACTTGAAAATTACCAGCAATATTTGGTTAAACAACTCACCCTACTGTGGTGACTTGCACTGCTTATCTTTGGCGTCGGTGATATTGGCCATGTTGCTTCTCAACTGATTAGAGCCCTAGACATCACAGGAGAGGCTGGGAGCATATACATCACTGGGAAGGCTAAGGCTGGGGCATTAAGATCACTGGAAAGCTGGATTTAAAGGGCAGACAGTCGGCAAAATGAACTCGCCAGCCTGAGCACTGCGGTCTACAGGAATCTGCCTGAGGGCCGCAAAGAAATCATCGAGGGCCGCATTCAGCCCTGTGGCCTGAGGTTCCCCACCCCTGTTTTAAAGACTTTAGTAAAAAAGCATTATGGTTTGTGTCATTTTTTTCAATCAATCCCTTTTTTTCCCCCAAAGTGTAGCATGCTTAGAATATTATGTTCTCCCAGTTTTCTCTATGAATCTTTAGAAAACATTATTTAAAATGTTTTTTTTTTTTTTTCTTTTTTAAAGTACACTACTATAAATGCTCTTAAACATGCCATGAAAAACTCCCCAAATGCTTGACTTGTTTACATGCAATAACCAATACACTGTAAGTAAAGAATACCCAAAGGAAGGTGAATCAACTTCATGTATATTGGTTTTATATTGGGTCTCAACTGTGAATCTGAGCCATGATCCAAAAGCTTTTCTTAATCAGTGCAGGGGACATTAGCCTGTTGAAAGAGACCATTTCTGTTAGGAAATAATGTTGGTGTAAAAGAGAGTACTGGTCTTCTTAAACTGACCAGCTGCTGGTATTTCAACAGCTTCTCATTATCTACTTGTTTACTGATCGGCAGTCATTTAATAGCCTGTATACACAGGTTGCCCACACTTCATATGCGAACTGAATGATTTTTAATATTGGTCAGTCCACATAGGCTCACCACATTTGCGTGATTGCACTAGGTTTCTTTCCTTATGTCCTTAAGTGGGACCCACTTCAACTGTTGCCTGACCGTGCCATAAAAAATAACAGAAGGATGAATGGGCATGCCCACTTATAAAAAATAGAGTAATTCTTTATTGAAAATTCATTAAAACATGCACTGTTGATGTATAAAATTTATCTCTGATGCGTTTACAGTATCTAATACCTCCCTATGTCATAGAGATGTTTCTCTATATCTCCCTCTATTACTAAAGGTACCTTCATACGCAGCAATATTGCTAGGCAATTTAACTGGCAATTTGCTGGTTGCAGTGAAATCATGGACACATTGTTCCATTTGTACACGGTAACAAAATAGAACAATGTGTCCATGATTTCACTGCAACCAGCAAATTGCCAGTGAAATTGCTAGCAAAATTGCCGCGTGTGACGGTACCTTAAGGGCAATATTAGATGGCGGAATTGCGTCAGATGAATGTTATGTCAACAGAGTCAAAGAAATACATTAGAAAACTTACAGATAAGTAGTCTAAAGGGTGGGATCTTGTTAAGAGGTCTTCACTGCTGGCACAGTCCTCCAGCCTCCTCCTTGTGCATTCCGCCCCCTTCTAAGTCGATGTGCCGCCTCCTGTTCTGCTGGCTCTGCCCTCCTCCTCTCCTGCTCTCTGAATAAATTATAAACAAGGCAGGAAACTGGCGCTGATGTCAGGCCAAAAGCAGAACAGTAGGCTGCACAGAGACATTGAAGGGAGCGGAATACACTTGGAGGAGGCTGGAGGACTGTGCCAGCAGTGAAGACCTCTTAATAAGATCCCACCCATTAGACTACTTATTTGTAAGTTTTCTCATGTCTTTTTTAAAGCTTACAGGGGGGCTAGAGACATTGGGGACCCCTTCCCTGAATGCAGCAGACATGCTGCATTCAGTGCTGCATTTAGTTAGACATGCACCAGGGGGTGACAGGTCCTCTTTAATGAATTTTCAATAAAGAATTACTCTACTTTTTATAAGGGGATGTGCCCATTCATCACTCTCTTCCTATTTTTCTGGTATTATTCTTGCCAGCACAGGTCCTTTTTTCAAAAGATGATACAATAGGCGTATATGCAACATTGTAGAAATAACATCCATGTAAATACCAGGACCAAGCATTTTGCAGCACATCATGGCCCAGAGCATTCTACTGCCTTTGTCATCTTTACAAATTCTCATAGTGCATCTTGTTGCCATCTCTTTCTTTTGGTAAATGAAGCATCTGCACACATCCATATGTTGTAAATGAAGCCTCTTTCATCAGACAGGATCACCCTCTTTCATTTCTCTATGGACCAGATTTTATTGTAGGCACATTTGTAGTTACACTTCCCCATATGGAGCAAACTGTTGTGTGTTGTGACCACTTTCTATCATGACCTGCATTAAGTCTTTTAGGAAAATATATTTGAAAGTACTGTTATCTCTTCTGTTTCATCGGGTTCTTTGGATCTTACATGCTAGTTTGGATCAATTCAGGTAGCCACTATCCACCATATACCAGGATAATCCGTCAAAACGTACAGTTGTGGACATATTCTGATCCAGTCATCATTTCCACTGCATCATCTGCAAAAACTTCCAGTTTACTTTTACCCATTGAGATGTGCCATTGCAACATGATGGCACTATTTACTTCGTAGGTCGTTATTATTGGTCATGTATATGTTTTTAATGAGCGGCTGCTAAATAGAGAGAGGTGTCTAACTTGAAGGGCAAGAAGAAACAAATGAAGTAGCTAGGGCATGTGACGCAATGCTTCACATTTGTAGACCCTTTAGCTTTTCTCTGCATTTTACTGGTGGTTTATAGCCAAATTAAAAAATATCATTTAAACTGCTAGAAAAATGTCTTTGTAGATCAACCCTGAGTGCATGTATAATGAAACGAATAATGAAATTGTGGCCTCATTTACTTTGCTAATTTTCTTTATCGACAAGAGAATTGTTGGTGACACTCCTTTATTACCATTGTTTGCTTTAAAGAAACATACACAGTGAACTAATGAGGCACCATTTAACTGAATTGACAAATTACCCTTCCTGTCCACCACGATACAGAGAGCGTGAGTGATACTCTTAGTGCTGCTTAGCAGATCCTGCCAGCCACACATTATAGTGAGTAACAGAAACCAGTAATGGATTTTAATAGGGGAGTTAGAGAATGCAGCTTGAGCATTTTCAACGTACACATGTTTTTTCTTTTAATCTTAATGGTAGAGTATTTCGAACAATTAAGAAGTGCCTGGAACTCCCAGTTAAAGATGTCATTTCAGGAATTAGTGGAAGGAATCTTGCAATTAAATCATTGAGAGCAACGTCAACCACAAAATCTGTTTCCAACTGTCTTTATGGTTGAGTAGAGCTGTGATAAATCTTTGAAAGTTCAACACATATGATGGAGCATATTTATCAATACTGTCTTAACTCGTAGACTGTGGAAACTTTGGATATGTGCACATGTTGAGTATTTGTTGCAGACATTTTTGCTTCCAAATTGTGTCCTGGGGTAGGAAAAACAAAGCATAAAAATAATGCGTCTTTGCATAATTCTGTGCTTTTATATTCATTTTTATTTTATTTTTATTTGTTTTTACTATTTATTAGAATAAATGAAAAACACTGAAAGAATTGACATACTTCAGATTTGAAACTGCTTCAAATCTGTAAGGAAGAAATAAGCAATATGTGCATGAGATTTTCAAATCTTATTCACTTTGCTGGATAGTAAAATGCTATATTCTTCACCTATCAGCGGCAGCAGCTACGTGCGGCTGCACACCGGACCGGAGGGCAAATTAGCCCTCCAGTTCTGTGTGCTGATCCGGTCCGCAGCTGTCTGCCTCAAGCGGACAGCCACGGATCGGATCCCAGCCGCAGTGTGAAGCCGGCCTTAAACTAGACAGTCTTAAAATGTGCCATATTTATTTTAGAACCACTCATTAACTTCCTGATTATTCACTAGTGAGGCACGCAACAGCCAATCACAGATGCCATCACAGAGAGTGGGCATCTGTGATTGGCTGTTGGAGTAACTTGGAAACATCCCATACATTCTAGCATCTACCACTCAAGGCTCCCCGCAGCAGTGAACTTAGGTGACCCTGCTGCCAGCAGCCAGGCCACGTGAGTTCCTCGCTGCAGGGCCATAGTGACTCAGTGAATGACATCACCGCTCCTTACAGCACTCAGTGTAATCGCAGAATCTGCAGGGAGAGGACGCTTATGTTCCCTCTCTGCTGAATCTGGATGTAGCAGAGGTGAATGAGCTTCGTGAGACCATCATTGTGGATTAACATTGGAGGGGTATGTATTAGGTAATAATAAATTGGAAAAATGTTTGGTTTATTTCAAATAAAGTATTTTTCTCTATGATTTATTTCAAATAAAGAATATTTCTCTGAGTCTTTGTTTTTTAACTATTTCCTCACAGGATTGATAATGGGCGGGTCTCATAGAGGCCTGAAGTTATCAATCTGATCTTCATGAGAAGCTGTCAATCATCAGTTATTAACCCCTTCTATCACCCCAATGCTACCCACCAGGGCATCAGGAAGAGCTGGGTAAAGCACTAGGAATTCGCACTTCTAATGAATCCTCCAATTTCTGGGGCAGCTGGGGCTGCCATTCTTTAGCCTGGGGTACCCAATAACTATGGGTCTCACCATGCTGAGAATACTAGCCCCCAGCTGTCTGGGCTTTACCTTGGCTGGCAATCAAAAAAGGAGCCAAAGCCCACACTTTTTTATTTAATTATGTTTTTAAATAGTAATAAAAAATTGGGCTTCCCTGTATTTTGATTGCCAGCCAAAGTAAAGCTAGGCAGCTTGGGGTGGGAGCCCGTAGCTGTCCGCTTTATCTGCACTGAGAATCAAAAATATAGCGAAGCTCTACGTCATTTTTTTTTGTTATTATTTATTTTTACAATATTATGATGTCAGTCAATGATAATGGGATGCTACAGCCAATCACAGACGCTGTCACAAAGCGTGGACATCTGTGATTGGCTGTTGGAGTAACCTGGAAACAGCCCATACATTCTTGCGTCTACCTTTCACAGTAGATGCTAAAATTTATAAGCTATTTCCTGGTTAATCCAACAACCCATTACAGACGTCCACGCTCTGTGACAGCGTCTGTGATTGACTGTTGCGCCCCTCACCAGTGAATAATCCGGAAGTTAATGAGTGGTCCCAGAAGTACAAGCGCACGGACATGGTAAATATGAGCAGGTGTTTAATCACTATTTTGTTTATTTTTACAGCTCCCCGCCGAACCCGAACTGTAACACGGATGTCTCAGGGATGTCCACTTCGGAGTCTGTGCCTGAACACTAGGTGTTTTCTTTATGGACCCCGAACTTTACAGTTCGGGTTTGCCCATCTCTATTCATCAGTCATGATACTCATCCCTAGCAGCATTGTTTCTAGACACCTCTGTAAAATGCTTAGAGCTTCTCATAATTATTTTATTATCAAAAGTATTAGATAAGTCCAAACCAGTAAAATAAGGATGTTCGTCTACTTTTTTCTTTTACATCATCTTTTTATTAACAAATGATAATACGATTCAGCTTCCAGTTGCAGTCATGAGTAGTAGTAGTAGTGAGTGCATTGTAAAATGTATAGCATTGATGAATAACTGACTATACCAAGTAGAAGAACATCAAAAATTGTATAACAATTAGGGAATCTGAAAGCAATTTATGAAAGGCTGTCTTACATGATTAACATATCTTGGTGTACTTAATAGGTGCAATAGATGCTTTTTAAATTTTATATATGCAAAAAAGTAAGACCACCACAGAAAAATATAAATCAGGTGCAAATCCTACCAATTGCACAATCCATAGAACTATAAGGCAGGCAACACTCTTTTCCATTGCAAAAAAAAGATCTTTATTTGCCCATAGCTTATTCACAGTAACGTTTCTGTTCCCAGGAACCTTTTTCAAGCAGGCTGCTTGAGAGACGTTCCTGAGAACCGAAATGTTGCTGTGAATTTACCAGGGTGGATTTGATTTAAATCTAACTGATTTAACTCACTAGTCAGTAAGGCTTGATTTAAATCAAAGTTTCTACCTAAACTAGTTCTTGCTACTTTAACATGCAAGTAGATGAAGATTTTTAAAATCCCTTTTTATATTACTTTTTTCTCCCCAGTTTAATGGGTTAATCATTCATATTTGGACACTACTGTTCTGTTGTACTTAAGAAGGAGAAAAATAATCTCTTTGTTGCATCGTTTGCATTTTGCACGCATGCCTGCCTTACCGATAGGCGAAGGAGCTTCATTAAAATATTCCCAAACTGGGTCTCTTTTACGGCCTGCTGCCATTGTAAGGAAAGAATGTAATAAACCTCAGATCGTACACACAAACAGATCCAGACTTGTCTGTCTGTGGCTATGCTGCAGTATTGTGCTCAAAGTTTCACTTTCATTTTCTTGTCTGCTTGCTCTTCCTCCTCCTCACACTTAGATTCACATTCTTCTTGTGTTGTTGCAGATCTATTCCACTCCAAACAATCAGAAACATATTGTCTAACTTCTTGGACTTGGCACTGAAGGGGTTGATTCTGTATTCATAGGTTTGTAGAACAATAGGATTAAGGTCTTTTTCTCAACTCTGTTCATGTTGTAACATTTTTGCCGTGAAGAAGAGGCTGGGACCTCGGCGGAGTCAAATTCAGTTTTGAGAACTGCGTAAGTAAAGCGAGCGTCTGTGATAATATAGGAGAGAAACTGCCCACTAATCCTACTGAAACCTCTGGAAGAGCATGGCATTGTGAATGTTACACATATACAGCCTTTATTCTACTGAGTTAAACAACTCAGCTTTATCTCATGATGGAAGAACCTTTGGATGGTAAAATATTTTCCTCAAAAAGCAGTTTATTGAAAAAAATCCGATTTAAATAAAAAAAATCCGATTTAAATAAAAAAAATCCGATTTTTTTTTATTTTTTTTAAAAAAAAAACATTGATTTTTATCCACCCTGGAATTTACTATGGGCCAATTAAGGTCTGTTTATTTCAAATGGAAGAGTGCTGCCTGCTTTATAGTTTTCCTAAATGTTATAGTTATTTTCAGTTTTGAGGGAACACTAAAACACTCACAACCAACACTAAAGGGGGCGGCTGGAGATATGGGGTACATCATTACTTAATGTTATACTACCACCATCAAGATCCTCAAACAGATATATCAGGTACCCCTTACAGACAGTCTATCAGTAAGTTTTTGCTACCTCGTCTTGAGAGCAGCATGTTGTAGGCAAAGAGATTCTGAAACTGACAATGTTTAACTTGAATTAATGGCTGCAACCATTCTGACACAAAGCATTTAGTTTTAGCCATGTAGAGGAGCTGCCCTCACCCACACTAGGCTCTCTCTCGAGAGATTGTCCATTGACACTGAAGTGTGAGAGGAGGTGGCCTTGTTGGACTGTCAAGTGGTGACAAAGTAGTCCTGTAATGGCAATCATCAGGTGATAAAGACTTTAGTTTATGTAAGCAATAGCACAGAGCCTGATAGAGGAGGCACAGTTGACTTGTTTTTTAAACCGCTGCAGCATGCTGCCCTCATCTTACATAACAAAAAACAGCTGACAGATTCCCTCCAAATGGGTTTTCCATATTCAATATTTTACCTTATTCAATTGTCCAATGTATAATTAATAAATCAGTTGAATTTACTTTCCCACTCTTAACATCTTTTGAGTTTTTTACACCAGATTCCTGGTGTAGAAGAGATGCTAATACCCCTTAGACCATCTATAAAAGAGAAAAAATGTATAAAGCACACATTTCCTATTCATTGTACAGTATAGTATTACCTTTCACTTGGTCCCCTCAGTATTAATAGTGAGGGAACATTGTGACATGTGATGGTTGTGTAAACCTGTTTATACAGATTAGCGATCTGCATCATATTTTGCTGGCTGTTATATAGTGGAAAAATACAAAAATTGAAAACATATTGCTGTAGTCTGCAATCATATTTCCCCAAATAGAAGAAAGAAATAAGCCAGACATATTGCTCAGTTCCCAAGTTGGTGTTAACATAAAATTACAAAAACATGGGAAAACAAGCTTCGCATGTGTGGTCCTTTTCATCTGCTCTTCTGGGTCAGCCTGGAAGTTAACAATGGATCAACAGGTGACAAAAGCAAGGACAGAAGACATGACTGAAACCAGTTCCATCTCTTGTTCTTTGGTGCTGCAGAGGAATGTAATAGCTTTTCATTCATATTTTCCCTGTCTTTGTTATCGTCAGCTCTGAAGTAATCTATTGATCAGTTTCAGTATTTTATTTTTATTTATGACAATTCTCACACTCTAGGATGACATCTCAAATTGAGTTTATGTTGAAGTTGGATTTTCACAGCTCTTAGAAGCCTTTTTTGCTGCATTGTTTGTTGCTACTTTAAAGAGGACCTATCACCCCCCCCTGGTGCTTTCCAAACTGAAAGCACCCCTGAATGCAGCGTGCATTTCTCATTGAAGTGAATTTTTGATGCTGCGGTTTGTGTCTATATTTGATATGTCAAGTTTTCAATTAAGCTGGTGTGTTTTTGATACCTCCTGGTGTTTAGCTTTGATAAAATGTTATTAATACAGTCTTGCGTAGTTTATATGCATTTTCTATTGTCTGCATTGTCTGCAAATCTATGGGCAAAATCTGTACATAAAACTAAGCATACTCAAAAGAGAAATTGACATATTGCGGATTTCAAGAACGCACAGCATGTCAGTTTCCACAGTGTAAAAAAAAAATCACCTCGGGCTTGAGATGTCCACAAATCCTATCCAGTTTGTTAGAACTGTAAATTTATGCTTCTTTTAGGCTGCTTTCACATCAGCAGTAAATGTAATTTGCGGCACATCAGGGAGATGCGGCCAGTGTGGTTTTGCTAGATCCGGCACTTGCAGCACCGCAAAAAAAACGCTGCTAGCAGTGTTTTTTTGCACGGCCACAAGTGCTGGATCTGGCAAAACCGCACTGGCCGCACCTGACCGCAAGCCCAATAGAGAATGAATGGGTCTTGCCGGATCAGTGCCGCAAGTCGGGCCGTTATGCAGCTGATCCGTCAGGTGCGGCAACATCTGCCAGATGTGCCGCAAATTACATTTACCGCTAATGTAAAAGCACCTTAGGGCCCTTTCACATCAGCGTTTTTTTCAAATCGCAGCAGATGCGGTGAAAAAACCACATCTGCCGCGATTACCGCATAACCGCGGCACTTGCGGCACACTTGCGGCAAGCCCCATGCAATGTCTATGGGGCTTGCGGTAAGGGTGCGGCAGGTGCAGCAAGTGCGGTTTCGGCACCTGCCGCAAGTGCCGAAACTGCACTTGCCGCACCTGCCGAACCCTTACCGCAAGCCCCATAGACATTGCATGGGGCTTGCCGCAAGTGTGCCGCAAGTGTCGCGGTTATGCGGTAATCGCGGCAGATGCGTTTTTTTCACCGCATCTGCCGCGATTTGAAAATACCGCTAATGTGAAAGGGGCCTTACATAGCCAAAATATGTAGCATCAAAAACCACTGAAAATTGACCATGGGAACATAGCCTGAAGAAGAGATTTTATTAATCACATTAGCTTCAATGTAAAGAGTGGTTTACTGTACACCATAATTATATTAATCCTAATAAAAGTTTCCCTTGTCTTTGGGCAGTGTATTGCAACTTGACTGTCTTTAACAGAATCAAATTAAAACTGCAAAACTGCACATAACACTTGGACAAGAGGGGTGCTCTATCCATAAAAAGACAGACCTTTTTTCACCTAATCTCATACAATCATTTAAATCTGGCAATCCTTAAAAAAGGGACGTAGAAAAAAAAGAGTATTTTTATTTTCTTTTTTTTTGTAGTACTTTGTATTCTACATGCCTATTATTATTTACATTTTTGACAGTTATTCAGAGTGACTTCATTTGTTTTTTTCATCTCATGTACTCTGCAGGTAGCCTCAGATGTCCATTCAGTTTGTTAACATTAAATCAACAAGCAGAGCTTCTGAGCCTCTTACAAGGGCTGGAGTAATGGGTTTTGGCAGCACTTGTACTGCGTTCTGTATGGCCTCTCGCTGAGAACGCCAGCAAGCTTGACTAATTCCCAGTGGTGATAACTTCATAACTTTATTTTCTTCTTTCAAGTCTAAAGGTAATGACTTCATGCTGTTACCTATTGGTTGTATGATACTACAGAGAGGGATCAAATATTATTTATGTATGCATAAATAAACATACCCGATTAAAAGCATTTATTCAGCAATTATATTTATCAGATGAAGCCTGACTTCTATGAGCCATTAAGTGTAAGATCTATGTTGTCCATAAATAGGAACGTCAAAGAGCTGTTTTAGATTTCAGGTTACAGTGATATAATGCTGTAGACTTGGCTGCAGTTTGGCCAGGTTAAAAGAATTTATTGGGCTGATGTATTCAATCATGAATCATACAGTAAGAAACACAAAGACGCTTATTCTCTAACATATTGATCTTATATGAATCTACATTAAAATATTGTGGTCAAATTCTGCAAGTCTGCAGTGTATCTCCTGTTTGGTTTATACATTTTAAGAGAGCTGCTTTGCCTAGGGTCACACTGGGTTATGGACCCACGTTTCCAGGCAGCGCAAATACCGGACAGTGTTAACGGCATGCGCTGCCTGGAAACAGACTCATAGCAACCCATTTCTTACCTTAGTAGCAGCCTCACACAGAGCTGCTGGGCGGCCGCCTTTCCTCCATGCACAGGAAACGCTGCCTGCAGCATTTTCCTGTGCGCTCCTGAAAAGCGTCCATCATGCAGCTCTGTGTACAGCTGCTACTAAGGTAAGCAATGGGTTGCTATGGGCCTCTGTTTCCCGGCAGCGTATGCCGTTAACACTGTCCAGTATTTGCGCTGCCTGGAAACGTGGGTCCATAACCCAGTGTGACCCTAGCCTTTTTTGTAGTTCCTTCATTCTGGAACCAAGTTGTATACTCTCCATCTCTGCAGCTTCATATTCAATAGTTTATTATACAGTTGTGCTCAAAAGTTTACATATCCCGGCAGATTTTTTGCTTTCTTTACCTTTTTTCAGAGACTATGAATGATAACACAAAAACGTTTTTCCACTTATGGTTAGTGGTTGGACGAAACAATTTATTGTCAAATTACTGTTTTCTCTTTTTAAATCATAATGACAACCAAAAACAGACAAATGACCCTGATCAAAAGTTCACATACCCTGGTGATTTTGGCCTGATAACATGCACAGAAGATGACACAAATGGGTTTGAATGGCTAATAAAGGTGATATCCTCACCTGTGACCTGCTTGCTTGTAATCAGTGTGAGTGTGCGTAAAAGCTGAGTGAGTTTCTGGGATCCAGAGAGACTCTTGCATCTTTCATCAAGCTACTGACGTTTCTGGATTGTGAGTCATGGTGAAAGCAAACAAATTAGTGGATCTCCGGGAAAAAATAGTTGAACCGTATAAAACAAGAAATGTATACAAAATTATGTCCAAGGAACTGATAATGCCAGTCGGCAGTATTCAAATTGTGATTAACAAATGGAAAATCAGGGCCTTTGTAAAAATCAAACCACAATCAGGTAGACCAACACAAATGTTGGCCACAACTTCCAGGAAAATTGTTCGGAATGCAAAGAAAAAACAACAAATAACATCAGCTGAAATACAGGACTCACTGAAAACTAGTGTTGTGGCTGTTTCAAGATGTTTGAAGCAAAAAGAGAGAAAAGGTCCAAAAAGCGATGCAACCTCAAATTGTCATGGTAAATATTAACAAGTTTATTCAAATACAAACAACAGAGAAATTGGTCACACCTCTTGCCACTATGCCCATGAGATGGTAAACCAGCTGCTTTGAATTAGTCTTGCTTTCCCTTGAATCCCAGGTTCCGTATTCAAAGGCTAACTCTGGCTCCATATATAAGACCATAATAAAATTGTTTTACCCCTTCTATACCCCCTCTAAACCATCTAACCCTAATTTAGGGGTGATTCCTCCTGGGTTTCTTTGCCTATTGTATTTGTATTTGCTTATTGGAATTTACACATGGCAATTGTATTCATAGCGGGTACTGAGTTCTTGTTTCTTAATATATGCAAAGCTTGTTTCTGAGTGTCTCTTATGTGTAACATACAGCCTATACTTGGTGAAGTTTTAACCTTTAATGAACCTAATGAGGGGACTGTATAGGAGAAACTAACCACCTGAGTACTCAGAGGGACTTATATTGTTAAATCAACTCTTTATGAAAGGTATATTAACGACCCTTGGGGCCCATGGGGAAAAAGCAAGATCTATTAATATCAAACTATTGATAAACTATATATTAACACAACTGGTATTGGCGATTGGCAATGAGATCATCCATGATGTATTGGAATCATTGGAATTGTTATAGCGAAACCAGGCTATTTTAAATGTTTTTATGCTTTTGTGTGACCAATTTCTCTGTTGTTTGTATTTGAATAAACCTGTTAATATTTACCATGAGAAATTGAAGTTGTATCGCTTTGTTGACCTTTTCTCTCTTTTTGCTTCAAATATTGTATTAAATTGGTCTAGTGATCCCTTTTGCATTATACGCATTGGTGGTGCCCTCCCCTATCTCTGGTTGCTGTTTCAAGATGTACAATAAAGAGGCACTTGAAGAAAAATGAGCTGCATGGTCGAGTCATCAGAAGAAAGCCAAAAAGTATCGTGCATACAATACGCCAAACAGCAAAAGACAAGCCTCCAATTTTCTGGAACAAGGTATTTTGACCACAACCATAAACGTTACATTGGAGAGGTGTCAACAAGGCCTATGATGAAAGGAACACAATTCCTACTGTAAAGCACAGAGGTGGATCGCTGATGATATGGGGATCTATGAGCTACAAAGGCACAGGAAACTTGGTCAAAGTTGAAGGAAAGATGAATGCACGTTATCAGCAAATACTGGAGGCAAATTTACAGTTATCAGCCCAGAAGCTGTGCATGAGACGTACTTGGACGTTCCAACATCACAACGATCTAAAACACAAGCCCAAGTTGACCTGTCATTGGCTGCAGCAGAGCAAAGTGAAGGTTCTGGAGTGACCATCTCAATTTCCTGACCTCAATATCATTGAGCCACTCTGGGGAGAACTCAAGCATGCAGTTCATGCAAGAAAGGAATTTACAGGAATGGAGCCTTTTTGCCAAGAAGAATGGGCAGATTTACCCTCTGAGAAAATAAAGAGTCTCTTCCACAACTATCTCAAGACTTTTAGATGTCATTGATGTTAGAGGGGCAATACATGGTATTAAGAACTGGGGTATGTGAACTTTGATCAGTGTCATTTGGATGTTTTTGGGGCTCATTATGATTTGAAAAGAGAAAGCAGTAGTTTGACAATAAATGGCTTCACCCAAAAAAAAAAGGTGTTTTTTTTGTTATTATTCATATTCTCTGAAAAAAGGTCAAGAAAGCAAAAAATCTGCTGTGGTATGGAAAACCTTTGAGCACAACTGTATATCAAAATTATGAATCATAGATCACAAGAGAGCAGGAAAGCGTATCTTCTTATTAATGGGGTTGTCCACTACTCAGACAGCCCATTCTCAATCCGTATGTTTACTCCCCAGTAAAATAGTACTCTGTGCTCTATGTGCAAGCCAGAAGTCTCTTTTACCATGTAAACATATAGAGCCTTGTTTTGACACTCCATAGGTGTACATTGTAAAAGCCCCTTCCATGTCACAATGAGCGCGGTGTGACCTAGAGAGTCTGAAGAGTGATGACGTCTCTGACAACAGAACCAGAACAGTGCTGGATACTGGAGATGATGGCAGTACGTGAGTAAATTAATATACTGATGCTACAGTACATACAAATATACACAGGTTTAGGGATAGAAAATAGTAAATGAGAGGGTTCTTTAAAGGGGTTCTCCACTACTCCCGACAACCTCTTCTCAAACCCTATGTTTGCCCCAGTAAAATAATGGTACCTATACTCACCTTATTTGCCGGTGCCATTCCACCAGTGTCCACACTGGCTCTCCATAAGATCTCATGATGTTTTTATTGCACTTGATCCACACAGCCAATCAGATCTGGCTTCATTCTTCCATCTAATAGACATAATTGACATCTGCTTTCATGTTCGCCAGATGTGTCTGATACTTGCAAAAGAGGGGAAAGTGAAGCCTGTGCTGATTGGCCGCATGGATTGCATGACATAATATTGTTGGATGATCCTCAGGAGACCCATTGCTGACACCACTGGAACACTGCCAGCACTGGAGGAAAGTATAGTTGTCAATCACTTTATTATTTGTCAATGTGTTAATATACTCACCTATCACTGTCTGTCACACTTAGGAGGAGAGGGAATCGGGTAACTAGATGGTGTGATGTCAGGGAAGCTTAATCTGACCCTGATGCTGGGGGCCCTGGCTCGCCCTGTTCTCAGAGGTACCTCTGATGGTGAGGCGGTCCGAGCCGCCACCCTTCTTCCTAAGCTCCTGATTAACTCTATGCTGAGGGCCCCTACCTCCACCCACGGGTCAGGAATCACAGCTACTCCTAAGGCAATAGAACTCCAGGAGACACTTCAGCTTAGCTGCAAGGCGTCTTCACAGCTCAGTGACCAACAGTAAATAACTATCAACGTCATCTCAAAGAGGAAAGGGAAGGCTACTTAAAGGCAGGGTGAGGGAACTCCAGGTGAGCCACACCCAGCCTCACATCATCCAGCACAAGACCTTCACATCTGTACCTCATGCAGCTCCTGAAGAAATGCAAACACACACAGCAGCAGCAGCAGCGAAGTCAGTGTAATCTGAGCATGTGACACTGTCTTCTCCAATATCCAGCACCGTTACAGTCCCCTTTTCAGTTATGTAACTATTGTTCAGACTCTTTGGGTCAAACTACTCTCTGTCTTTTACAGTTTAAGACTATGGAGCATCAGAACAAGATTCCGTAAGTTTATATTGTAAAAGAGACGTGTGGTCATGCATAGAGCACAGAGTGAGCTAGAGAATTGCCATCATGTAGATCAGAAGTGAAGGAACAAATAACGGAGTAGACAGTGTTAGGTGAATATGTTATCACACTTACACTAAAATATACATACATAGGTTTAGGGAAAAAGATCATGGAAGTGCTTCTTTAACCCCAGAACGACGGCCTAACGTCTCTATACGTTGGAAAAAAAGGGTACTTATGCCTGGCTGAGGTCTGTAGACGTCAGCCAGGAATATGCTTGTAGCGCCCCTCAGTGACCGAAAATGTCCGGGTTTTCTACCGGGAGTAGCTGACACCCTGCAGATTAAGGATCGGGCACTTTTTTCCCAATACCCATGCATGACATTACAAATAAAGTAATTGCCGGTAAAAATCGCTTTCACTTTCATCCGACTTGGAAATACATGTCGGATAAAAGTGAAACATTAACCCCTAAGGTCCCCAAAACCCCTGGTACAGGGTATCTCCCACCCCACCCCTCCCTCAATCCATCCCAAAATGGCGGCGGCAGGTGCAAAAACCCGCCCCCTCCCCTGCATCTCCATGTCACACATGTCAGATCGCATGGAAATCGCATCCCCAGGGCCTCTTTGTCCCCTCCGCAGTCCGATCCCCTGCCCCCTCCACCCAGCCACAGTGCCCACACATGCCACCGCCCACCGCCTCCTCTGAAACTCCATCCTATATGACCAAACATCACATCGGATGGAGTTTGCAGGCCCCCCGTCCCCCAGTCAGGCCCCCTGTCCCCCAGTCAGGTCCCCCGTCCCTCAGTCAGGTCCCCCCTTCCTCTCGCCCCTCTTACCGATCAAATGATCCTGCCTCCGGTCCTTGGGTCCCGTGATCCTCTCCTCCTGTTTGCTGCAGCTCCAGCCTCTTCTGTTCGACTGTGCGGTGTGCGCTCCCGTGTGCACTCGCCGCTGTGGGAGCACTTCTGTGCGCGCCCAGGGGATGACACGTCAGGAACTCATGATCCTGGGTTCACACAGGTGTTAACAGTGATTTTCATGGTGATCTGCTTTGGAGATCACCATGAAGATCACTGTTAACCTGTGTGTTACCCCAGGATCTTGATAGGTCATGAACTCAGTGAGCTCATGACCCATCAAGATTCTAGGGTGACACAGGGGTTAACAGTGATCTTCATGGTGATCTCCAAAGCAGATCACCATGAAGATCACTGTTAACCCGTGTGTGACCCCAGGATCGTGATGGGTCTTGATCTTACAGAGTTTATGACCTATCTTTCCCCTGGGAGGGTGCCTGCTCTTTTAGCATATGGTATATACACTGTATGGTATACACTGAAAATCATCGGGGGACTGCCTAACCTTGGCCTGACATTACGAATCTCGGGCTTAGTGCCAGCTGCCAAAACAAAGCTGGCATTAACTCCGTATTACCCAGTCTGCCACTGCTACACGGCAGCTGGAAGAGTCAGATACAGCACCAGAAAATGGCGCTTCTATGAACAAGCCATTTTCTGGAGTGACTGCGGACTGCAATTTGCAACAGGGGGGGCCAGAAAGCTTGGGCCTTCGTATGCTGAGGATTCCAGCCCCCAGCTGCCTAATTATACCTGGCTGGCCCAAAAATATGGCGAAGCCCACACAATTTTTGTTTTAAATATTTCATGAACTAATTTTTTTTAAAAGGCTTCCCTATATTTTTGGTTTCCAGCCAGGTAAAACTAGGCAGCGGGGGTTGGTGGCAGCCCATAGCTTCCTGCTGTACCTGGCTGGGCCAAAAATATGGCGAAGCCCCATGTCATTTGTTTTAAAAATGTAATAAAGAAATAATAAATAAAAAAATGCAGGAGAGGAGACGTCCAGGACACGGTGTCTCCGAATCTTGTGCGCATGCCCTAAGGCTAGGATCACATTAATGTTTCAGGGGGCTTGCTTCCAAAACATGGTAACGCGGCGTCAGCGCTGCCAATGCTTACCTATGGAGTTGCAGCCCCTGGCGCAGCTAAAAAGCCGGCATCTGAGTGAAATCTTTCAGAAGCGTCTTTTCTCGCGGTAGGAAAAAGTGCAAGATTTCAAACTTCGGAACTCAGATGCCGGCGTTTGATCCGCGCTGGGGACCGCGTCTCCAAAGGTAAGCATTGGCAGTGCTGATGCCGCATTACCATGGCGGTAACAAGGCGTCATGGCTGCCAAAACCTATGTTTTTAGCACAACCCCCATGAAAAAGTGAGAAATTGTGTGAAAAAAAGAAAATGTTGAATATGACAAACTATTGTTATCAAATTCTGTGAAGTAGGTGTATGTTCCCAATGCTAACTATATGCCTAGGTATAATCCTTGCAAAAAATAAGAGGGTGGGGGACAAGAGGCGCAATAGTGCCCTATCACTAGTGACACTAGAAAGAGTGATGCAGAGGAGCCACTCACCTAATTCAGTTGTGGGCCCCACAACTGGTTTGAAGGAATTTTTGAGAAGAATCTCTCAGCTGCTGCAGGACCTCCACCAACTACTGACCAGTAGTGAAATTCAAGGAGATGATGGGAGTACAGGTGTGACACGGTCCGCGCTGCTCCAATGTAAAAACTTACCAAAAGAGTCACAAAGTCATCAGTAGGTTTTATCTTTTTAATCCTCCTTCCTCCTACGCGTTTTGGCGCCCCACCTGGCACCTTCCTCAGGGTTAACCCTGAGGAAGGTGCCAGGTGGGGCGCCGAAACGCGTAGGAGGAAGGAGGATTAAAAAGATAAAACCTACTGATGACTTTGTGACTCTTTTGGTAAGTTTTTACATTGGAGCAGCGCGGACCGTTCACACCTGTACTCCCATCATCTCCTTAGATATAATCCTTGAGGGGTCTAGTTTCCAAAATGGTGTCACTTGTGGGTGTTTCTGCTGTTTAGGATCCTAGCGACCCTGCAAATGTGACATGGTGCCTGCAATCTATTTCAGCTTTTCCAAAATTCATAAATTGCTCCGTCCCTTCTGAGCCTTCCCATTTGTGGAAACAGAACATTTTGGCTACTTGTGGGGTATTGTTGCGCTCATAAGAATGTGGGTAACAAATTGTGGGATCCAGTTTTTGGTTAACTCTCATAAAAGTGAAAAATTTGGTGCTAAAACAACACTTTTGTGAAAAAAAAGAATTTTCAATATGACGACCTATTATTATCAAGATCTGTGAAGTAACTGTGGGATCAAAATGCTCACTATACCACTAGATATAATCCTTGAGGGGTCTAGTTTCCAAAATGGGTTACTTGTGGGGGCTTTCTGCTGTTTATGTACCTTAGGGGTCCGGGATATGAAAGATGATGCCAGTTATCTATTTTAGCCAAATTTGTTTTCCAAAATTCAAATAGTACTCCTTCCATTCTGAGCCTTCCCATTTGTTCAAACAGCAGTTTCTAACCACATGTGGGGTATCGGCACGTTTAGAAGAAACTGGGTAACACATTTTAGCATCCAATTTGTCATGTTATCCCTTGTAAAAATGAATTGATTGATGCGAAAGCAACATTTTTAGGTAAACTATAAAGGCATTTCTTATTTCATTCCAATTTGCATTCATTCCTGTGAAGCACCTTAAGGGTTAATAATCTTCTTGAATATGGTTTTGAGTAGCTTGAGGGGTGCAGTTTTTGGAATGGTGTCACTTTTGGTTGTTTTCTGTCATGTACACCCCTCTAAAGGGACTTCAAATTTAATGTGGTCCCTAAAATAATGGTTTTGTAAATTTTGGTGTAAAAATAAAAAATTGCTGATGAACTTTGAACCCTTATAACTTCCTAACAAAAAAAATGATGTTTCCAAAATTGTGCTGATATAAAGTAGACATGTGGGAAAGGTTATTTATTACCGTAACTGTTTTTTGTCACATATTTCTCTGGTTAATGGAATACAAGTTCAAAAGTTGAAAGTTGCAAAGTATTCAAACTTTTCGCCAAAATTCCGTTATTTTCTCAAATAAATGTAAAAACAATCGTCCTAAATTTGTCACTAACATGAAGCCCAATATGTAAAAATTATCTTGCAATCACTGGAATCCGTTGAAGCCTTCCAGAGATATAACCTCATAAAGGGACACTGGTCAAAATTGCAAAAAATGGTCTGGTCATTAAGGTGGAAATTGGCTTTCTCACTAAAGGGTATGTCACACGCGTCGATATCGCTGTCAATGTCGCTCATACGTCACGGATTTTCAGTCGCTCAAGCGACGTAAAAGTGACGCAGGAGCGACATTGAAGCGTGTGACCAAGCGATGCAACCAGCGATGTGTCGCTGATCGCAGGTTTCACTGCCAGATGTAAAACCTGTCGCTCATCGCTCAGTAGACCTTGTGCATCGCTGCGTGTGACACTAAACTCAGCGACGTATTTTCTATTTTGACAACGTACAAGCGACTAAATAAAATCGCTCGCAAGATGGCGACATCACCACATCGCTGGGTCATATTGACGCGTGTGACATCTTACCTGCGATAATTCCACATCGCTCAGGCGATTAATAATTTGTGACGCATGAGCGATATCGCGGGCGACATTGACACGTGTGACAGGCCCTTAAGGGGTTAATGGTAATTTCTGATTAAGATTTTTTACTGGATATTTAATAGCTAAGGGACTACACAGATTACTTGATAATTTTCTATCTTCCATTGATTGTATGTGAAAGAACATGCAGCCACTTATCATCAAGGAACAGCACCTCCATTCTCAAGATCAATGGATATTGTAAACAAATCCTGCCATAGATTTGCTGTACCTGTTAGGCTGGCTTCACAATACGGCAAGATCAGGTCCAGGGCTGTCCAGTGTAAACCTGATGGCCCCGGACCCAATTTTGAAACAGAACCGAAGGGCAAATATTCCCTCCGGTACGCTTTGCAGCCGAATTCAGCATATCGCAGCAGCCACAGTCCTGAAATATCTGCAGGGGACACCTCTTGGTGCTGAAGTTTAGCAGCGCTCGCTACTAAACTCCAGCAACCGACCTCCAGCTCCCGGATCCGATTTGTTGTCGGATCTGGCACAATCCGGTGCCATAGACTCCCATGTTACGGGGCGCCTGATCCGGGAGGATCCAGTTTTGTCCAATTTTTGTCCCGGACACAAAAACACTGCAAGCAACTTTTTGTGTCTGGGAGAAAAGTCAGAATTCTCCTGGATCATCCCGGCTTGATGCAAGCCGGATAGCAAATAGCCATCCGGCCCCATTGGGCTGCATTAGTGCAAAATCAGGTTCGGGGCTGTCCGGTTTACACCGGACATCACCGGACCTGATATTGCCATAATGTGAAACCGGCCTTACCTGGTTACTGTGACAACCTTTTTCCTTACTCAATTCATAGAACAAATTTACCCTTATTACCAAGAGTGGTTCTACTTGTAAAGAGTTTAATTTTAGTAATAAATAAAGTTTAAAAAGTCACCCTATAAATACAGTATGTAACGTTATTATTACAGTGGATTTTTTTTTTTACTATACTTTTGATATGTGTTTGTACTTAATCTATAATGTACAATAAGGAATGTGTGACATGACTGAAACATGCGGATGAAAAGGTCCTAAACATGAGCGACCACTGTGACAAAGAAGAATCTCCCTATGAAACCTGCAGAAGCTAGTGTGGGGACTTTCTGAAAGAAAGCTTGGGGAGAGCTGGATTCTTTTATTCCTAATTAACACCTTCAGTCTAGGAAGAAGACTTACAGAAATGCCATAAAATGTTGCAGCTGCATTGTTATTCCGCTTGGTTGGTTTGTTAAAAGTCAGCAGCTGAAGTAAAAAGGAAAGCTCAATAGATGTTTTGTATTGTGCCCAAGGAGGTGGAAAAAGGCAATCATTTTATTTCCAAGTAGGCAGCTGGCAAGAATGTGTTAAATACACCTAAATGTAAGTTTCACCATTAATTTATAGTAATTGATTATAAATAAAGATCGGGCTAATCTAGATCACCTCTTCACGGTCACGAACACATAACATGGCCAGTAGAATTCTGGAAAAGGCAATTTTTGTGTTTTTTATGGCATAAAATGGTAATAGCGAAGGGAGATTTTTTCACATATAAAAATATAATGGCCCCATGTGTCTAGCATAGTAAAAGTAAATCATTATTCTAAAAACCAGTGTGTTCACATAGAAAGGTACAGGGAAATGTTTATTCTTTGCAGCCGCATGTCTGTACCCCTCATACAGCCTTTTTTGAAAAAAGAAAAAGACTGCGCACTTCTAAATAAGCCGATATACAAGGAGAATCTGCAAGAAGTTGCACAGTTCTTAGCCAGTTTTCTGTGCTCGGGTGCAAGAAGAAAGAAAGCATTTAACTCTGCTCAGATAAATCTTACTCACATTCAAAAAATGCAATTAGAGAAATATGTAAATCTAGATGTTCCATCAAATACTAGCTAAGGGGTTACCAGTTCTCCCTCATACAATGACTGAACTAAAGAACTTTAGTGTCTGTGTAAGCACCATTGTCTCAAAGGCAGAGCTTGTTGGAAGCAGAGTACGGCCTGGCCGTGGGAAATACCTACATATCTGACACAAGCCCTGTTTCAGAGAGAAAAGGCAGTAGAATAGAAAAAAGTATGGAGATTTTACTGTTGCATTCTAATCAACCATGATCTGTGTAATTTGCTTTGATCAGAAAGATAAACTAATTTTCCTATATGCCGTATCAAAGTCATTCTCAATCAAATGCTTTTATGTGTCTTCTAGAGAGTGTCATAAAAATGAGTAGGGATTGGGTTGGTTAGAGCAAAGTCCTTCTGTATTTTGACTCATCCGAAGCTATTGTTATTGGAAAATGGAAAAGTAAGACAAATCCTATTGGCTTGAAGGGAAATAAACAGATATTTACAACATTATAAGTTTCAATGTTATCATTAGAATAAAAACATTTATAAGCAGTCATTATTACGTTTCAGTTAGAAAGTATGGGATGAAGAAGTTCATATGAATCTATCTTAAAAGCTTTAACACTCTCATAAGAGAATCATGAGTTTTAAACCTTTTAATGAAGAGAGAATATTCTACAGTATTACTCCCTCCACTGTAATTGTGCCCAAACAGTGGATCCATATGTATATATTTATTGCACATTTTCTGCTTAGATGATGTATTCATGTTTATATTTTAATCTATATTTATTCTGATAAAGTCAATGTAAAATACCTAAGTATTACCTACAGTCTACAGTTCATGTATAATACACTTAGTTTTATTCACCAAAAATGCTTAAAATGCATTTTTTTGCTGCTTTTTTTCTTCTTTTTCATTGCTTTGTGTGTGTGAAAAAGTGCTGAAAGAATTGACTTAAAGGGAACCTGTCAACTGAATCTAAGTGCCTACACTATCTCTAGCTGTCCCTACACCTTCCCAGCTGCTCCCTATCTATCCCTTTCTCATCTAAAGTGGCCCTATTAAACATCTGAAAAATAAGTTTAAACTTACTGAAGTCCCCGAGGTTGGGGGACTGGAAAGGAGGGCCCACGCTCCATTCAGCAGTCCTCCATGGTGTATCGCACGCCCCGCTGGGCGGCATTATTCTTTATTTATCTCCGCCCCCACCATTTGGAATCGGCCCCAGTGCATTATGGGCTTGATCACTTGATCGGCCCGCTCCGCGCATGCGCAATGCGCTTATTGAAGCCAGGCCGATCACGTGATCGGCCCCATAATGCACTAGGGCCGATGATGTAACCGGCCCCATAATGCATCGCGCCGGATGTGACGACGTGGCCAGTGCATACCATGTCACAGAGGGCGGGAGATTCGAGATTCCAAATGGTGGGGGTAGAGAGTAATAAAGAATAATGCCGCCCAGCGGGGCGTGCGATTCACTTTGGAGGACTGCTGATGGAGCGTGGGTCCGCCTTTCCAGTCCCCAACCTCGGGGACTTCCGTAAGTTTAAACTTATTTTTCAGATGATTAATAGGGACACTTTAGATGAGAAAGGGATAGATAAGGAACAGCTAGGAAGGTGTAGGGACAGCTAGTGATAGTGTAGGCACTTAGATTTAGGTGACAGGTTCTCTTTAATGCAGATT